>JALMGD010000004.1:152613438-152625797 GCA_023634205.1 Actinemys pallida | reverse complement strand
CTAACCCTAACCCTAACCCTAACCCTAACCCTAACCCTAACCCTAACCCTAACCCTAACCCTAACCCTAACCCTAACCCTAACCCTAACCCTAACCCTAACCCTAACCCTAACCCTAACCCTAACCCTAACCCAACCCTAACCCTAACCCTAACCCCAACCCTAACCCTAACCCTAACCCTAACCCTAACCCTAACCCTAACCCTAACCCTAACCCTAACCCTAACCCTAACCCTAACCCTAACCCTAACCCTAACCCTAACCCTAACCCTAACCCTAACCCTAACCCTAACCCTAACCCTAACCCTAACCCTAACCCTAACCCTAACCCTAACCCTAACCCTAACCCTAACCCTAACCCTAACCCTAACCCTAACCCTAACCCTAACCCTAACCCTAACCCTAACCCTAACCCTAACCCTAACCCTAACCCTAACCCTAACCCTAACCCTAACCCTAACCCTAACCCTAACCCTAACCCTAACCCTAACCCTAACCCTAACCCTAACCCTAACCCTAACCCTAACCCTAACCCTAACCCTAACCCTAACCCTAACCCTAACCCTAACCCTAACCCTAACCCTAACCCTAACCCTAACCCTAACCCTAACCCTAACCCTAACCCTAACCCTAACCCTAACCCTAACCCTAACCCTAACCCTAACCCTAACCCTAACCCTAACCCTAACCCTAACCCTAACCCTAACCCTAACCCTAACCCTAACCCTAACCCTAACCCTAACCCTAACCCTAACCCTAACCCTAACCCTAACCCTAACCCTAACCCTAACCCTAACCCTAACCCTAACCCTAACCCTAACCCTAACCCTAACCCTAACCCTAACCCTAACCCTAACCCTAACCCTAACCCTAACCCTAACCCTAACCCTAACCCTAACCCTAACCCTAACCCTAACCCTAACCCTAACCCTAACCCTAACCCTAACCCTAACCCTAACCCTAACCCTAACCCTAACCCTAACCCTAACCCTAACCCTAACCCTAACCCTAACCCTAACCCTAACCCTAACCCTAACCCTAACCCTAACCCTAACCCTAACCCTAACCCTAACCCTAACCCTAACCCTAACCCTAACCCTAACCCTAACCCTAACCCTAACCCTAACCCTAACCCTAACCCTAACCCTAACCCTAACCCTAACCCTAACCCTAACCCTAACCCTAACCCTAACCCTAACCCTAACCCTAACCCTAACCCTAACCCTAACCCTAACCCTAACCCTAACCCTAACCCTAACCCTAACCCTAACCCTAACCCTAACCCTAACCCTAACCCTAACCCTAACCCTAACCCTAACCCTAACCCTAACCCTAACCCTAACCCTAACCCTAACCCTAACCCTAACCCTAACCCTAACCCTAACCCTAACCCTAACCCTAACCCTAACCCTAACCCTAACCCTAACCCTAACCCTAACCCTAACCCTAACCCTAACCCTAACCCTAACCCTAACCCTAACCCTAACCCTAACCCTAACCCTAACCCTAACCCTAACCCTAACCCTAACCCTAACCCTAACCCTAACCCTAACCCTAACCCTAACCCTAACCCTAACCCTAACCCTAACCCTAACCCTAACCCTAACCCTAACCCTAACCCTAACCCTAACCCTAACCCTAACCCTAACCCTAACCCTAACCCTAACCCTAACCCTAACCCTAACCCTAACCCTAACCCTAACCCTAACCCTAACCCTAACCCTAACCCTAACCCTAACCCTAACCCTAACCCTAACCCTAACCCTAACCCTAACCCTAACCCTAACCCTAACCCTAACCCTAACCCTAACCCTAACCCTAACCCTAACCCTAACCCTAACCCTAACCCTAACCCTAACCCTAACCCTAACCCTAACCCTAACCCTAACCCTAACCCTAACCCTAACCCTAACCCTAACCCTAACCCTAACCCTAACCCTAACCCTAACCCTAACCCTAACCCTAACCCTAACCCTAACCCTAACCCTAACCCTAACCCTAACCCTAACCCTAACCCTAACCCTAACCCTAACCCTAACCCTAACCCTAACCCTAACCCTAACCCTAACCCTAACCCTAACCCTAACCCTAACCCTAACCCTAACCCTAACCCTAACCCTAACCCTAACCCTAACCCTAACCCTAACCCTAACCCTAACCCTAACCCTAACCCTAACCCTAACCCTAACCCTAACCCTAACCCTAACCCTAACCCTAACCCTAACCCTAACCCTAACCCTAACCCTAACCCTAACCCTAACCCTAACCCTAACCCTAACCCTAACCCTAACCCTAACCCTAACCCTAACCCTAACCCTAACCCTAACCCTAACCCTAACCCTAACCCTAACCCTAACCCTAACCCTAACCCTAACCCTAACCCTAACCCTAACCCTAACCCTAACCCTAACCCTAACCCTAACCCTAACCCTAACCCTAACCCTAACCCTAACCCTAACCCTAACCCTAACCCTAACCCTAACCCTAACCCTAACCCTAACCCTAACCCTAACCCTAACCCTAACCCTAACCCTAACCCTAACCCTAACCCTAACCCTAACCCTAACCCTAACCCTAACCCTAACCCTAACCCTAACCCTAACCCTAACCCTAACCCTAACCCTAACCCTAACCCTAACCCTAACCCTAACCCTAACCCTAACCCTAACCCTAACCCTAACCCTAACCCTAACCCTAACCCTAACCCTAACCCTAACCCTAACCCTAACCCTAACCCTAACCCTAACCCTAACCCTAACCCTAACCCTAACCCTAACCCTAACCCTAACCCTAACCCTAACCCTAACCCTAACCCTAACCCTAACCCTAACCCTAACCCTAACCCTAACCCTAACCCTAACCCTAACCCTAACCCTAACCCTAACCCTAACCCTAACCCTAACCCTAACCCTAACCCTAACCCTAACCCTAACCCTAACCCTAACCCTAACCCTAACCCTAACCCTAACCCTAACCCTAACCCTAACCCTAACCCTAACCCTAACCCTAACCCTAACCCTAACCCTAACCCTAACCCTAACCCTAACCCTAACCCTAACCCTAACCCTAACCCTAACCCTAACCCTAACCCTAACCCTAACCCTAACCCTAACCCTAACCCTAACCCTAACCCTAACCCTAACCCTAACCCTAACCCTAACCCTAACCCTAACCCTAACCCTAACCCTAACCCTAACCCTAACCCTAACCCTAACCCTAACCCTAACCCTAACCCTAACCCTAACCCTAACCCTAACCCTAACCCTAACCCTAACCCTAACCCTAACCCTAACCCTAACCCTAACCCTAACCCTAACCCTAACCCTAACCCTAACCCTAACCCTAACCCTAAC
This sequence comes from Actinemys pallida, assembly GCA_023634205.1. NCBI lineage: Eukaryota > Metazoa > Chordata > Testudines > Emydidae > Actinemys > Actinemys pallida. Next base: position 152,622,445 of record JALMGD010000004.1, on the reverse strand, counting down.
CCTAACCCTAACCCTAACCCTAACCCTAACCCTAACCCTAACCCTAACCCTAACCCTAACCCTAACCCTAACCCTAACCCTAACCCTAACCCTAACCCTAACCCTAACCCTAACCCTAACCCTAACCCTAACCCTAACCCTAACCCTAACCCTAACCCTAACCCTAACCCTAACCCTAACCCTAACCCTAACCCTAACCCTAACCCTAACCCTAACCCTAACCCTAACCCTAACCCTAACCCTAACCCTAACCCTAACCCTAACCCTAACCCTAACCCTAACCCTAACCCTAACCCTAACCCTAACCCTAACCCTAACCCTAACCCTAACCCTAACCCTAACCCTAACCCTAACCCTAACCCTAACCCTAACCCTAACCCTAACCCTAACCCTAACCCTAACCCTAACCCTAACCCTAACCCTAACCCTAACCCTAACCCTAACCCTAACCCTAACCCTAACCCTAACCCTAACCCTAACCCTAACCCTAACCCTAACCCTAACCCTAACCCTAACCCTAACCCTAACCCTAACCCTAACCCTAACCCTAACCCTAACCCTAACCCTAACCCTAACCCTAACCCTAACCCTAACCCTAACCCTAACCCTAACCCTAACCCTAACCCTAACCCTAACCCTAACCCTAACCCTAACCCTAACCCTAACCCTAACCCTAACCCTAACCCTAACCCTAACCCTAACCCTAACCCTAACCCTAACCCTAACCCTAACCCTAACCCTAACCCTAACCCTAACCCTAACCCTAACCCTAACCCTAACCCTAACCCTAACCCTAACCCTAACCCTAACCCTAACCCTAACCCTAACCCTAACCCTAACCCTAACCCTAACCCTAACCCTAACCCTAACCCTAACCCTAACCCTAACCCTAACCCTAACCCTAACCCTAACCCTAACCCTAACCCTAACCCTAACCCTAACCCTAACCCTAACCCTAACCCTAACCCTAACCCTAACCCTAACCCTAACCCTAACCCTAACCCTAACCCTAACCCTAACCCTAACCCTAACCCTAACCCTAACCCTAACCCTAACCCTAACCCTAACCCTAACCCTAACCCTAACCCTAACCCTAACCCTAACCCTAACCCTAACCCTAACCCTAACCCTAACCCTAACCCTAACCCTAACCCTAACCCTAACCCTAACCCTAACCCTAACCCTAACCCTAACCCTAACCCTAACCCTAACCCTAACCCTAACCCTAACCCTAACCCTAACCCTAACCCTAACCCTAACCCTAACCCTAACCCTAACCCTAACCCTAACCCTAACCCTAACCCTAACCCTAACCCTAACCCTAACCCTAACCCTAACCCTAACCCTAACCCTAACCCTAACCCTAACCCTAACCCTAACCCTAACCCTAACCCTAACCCTAACCCTAACCCTAACCCTAACCCTAACCCTAACCCTAACCCTAACCCTAACCCTAACCCTAACCCTAACCCTAACCCTAACCCTAACCCTAACCCTAACCCTAACCCTAACCCTAACCCTAACCCTAACCCTAACCCTAACCCTAACCCTAACCCTAACCCTAACCCTAACCCTAACCCTAACCCTAACCCTAACCCTAACCCTAACCCTAACCCTAACCCTAACCCTAACCCTAACCCTAACCCTAACCCTAACCCTAACCCTAACCCTAACCCTAACCCTAACCCTAACCCTAACCCTAACCCTAACCCTAACCCTAACCCTAACCCTAACCCTAACCCTAACCCTAACCCTAACCCTAACCCTAACCCTAACCCTAACCCTAACCCTAACCCTAACCCTAACCCTAACCCTAACCCTAACCCTAACCCTAACCCTAACCCTAACCCTAACCCTAACCCTAACCCTAACCCTAACCCTAACCCTAACCCTAACCCTAACCCTAACCCTAACCCTAACCCTAACCCTAACCCTAACCCTAACCCTAACCCTAACCCTAACCCTAACCCTAACCCTAACCCTAACCCTAACCCTAACCCTAACCCTAACCCTAACCCTAACCCTAACCCTAACCCTAACCCTAACCCTAACCCTAACCCTAACCCTAACCCTAACCCTAACCCTAACCCTAACCCTAACCCTAACCCTAACCCTAACCCTAACCCTAACCCTAACCCTAACCCTAACCCTAACCCTAACCCTAACCCTAACCCTAACCCTAACCCTAACCCTAACCCTAACCCTAACCCTAACCCTAACCCTAACCCTAACCCTAACCCTAACCCTAACCCTAACCCTAACCCTAACCCTAACCCTAACCCTAACCCTAACCCTAACCCTAACCCTAACCCTAACCCTAACCCTAACCCTAACCCTAACCCTAACCCTAACCCTAACCCTAACCCTAACCCTAACCCTAACCCTAACCCTAACCCTAACCCTAACCCTAACCCTAACCCTAACCCTAACCCTAACCCTAACCCTAACCCTAACCCTAACCCTAACCCTAACCCTAACCCTAACCCTAACCCTAACCCTAACCCTAACCCTAACCCTAACCCTAACCCTAACCCTAACCCTAACCCTAACCCTAACCCTAACCCTAACCCTAACCCTAACCCTAACCCTAACCCTAACCCTAACCCTAACCCTAACCCTAACCCTAACCCTAACCCTAACCCTAACCCTAACCCTAACCCTAACCCTAACCCTAACCCTAACCCTAACCCTAACCCTAACCCTAACCCTAACCCTAACCCTAACCCTAACCCTAACCCTAACCCTAACCCTAACCCTAACCCTAACCCTAACCCTAACCCTAACCCTAACCCTAACCCTAACCCTAACCCTAACCCTAACCCTAACCCTAACCCTAACCCTAACCCTAACCCTAACCCTAACCCTAACCCTAACCCTAACCCTAACCCTAACCCTAACCCTAACCCTAACCCTAACCCTAACCCTAACCCTAACCCTAACCCTAACCCTAACCCTAACCCTAACCCTAACCCTAACCCTAACCCTAACCCTAACCCTAACCCTAACCCTAACCCTAACCCTAACCCTAACCCTAACCCTAACCCTAACCCTAACCCTAACCCTAACCCTAACCCTAACCCTAACCCTAACCCTAACCCTAACCCTAACCCTAACCCTAACCCTAACCCTAACCCTAACCCTAACCCTAACCCTAACCCTAACCCTAACCCTAACCCTAACCCTAACCCTAACCCTAACCCTAACCCTAACCCTAACCCTAACCCTAACCCTAACCCTAACCCTAACCCTAACCCTAACCCTAACCCTAACCCTAACCCTAACCCTAACCCTAACCCTAACCCTAACCCTAACCCTAACCCTAACCCTAACCCTAACCCTAACCCTAACCCTAACCCTAACCCTAACCCTAACCCTAACCCTAACCCTAACCCTAACCCTAACCCTAACCCTAACCCTAACCCTAACCCTAACCCTACCCCTAACCCTAACCCTAACCCTAACCCTAACCCTAACCCTAACCCTAACCCTAACCCTAACCCTAACCCTAACCCTAACCCTAACCCTAACCTAACCCTAACCCTAACCCTAACCCTAACCCTAACCCTAACCCTAACCTAACCCTAACCCTAACCCTAACCCTAACCCTAACCCTAACCCTAACCCTAACCCTAACCCTAACCCTAACCCTAACCCTAACCCTAACCCTAACCCTAACCCTAACCCTAACCCTAACCCTAACCCTAACCCTAACCCTAACCCTAACCCTAACCCTAACCCTAACCCTAACCCTAACCCTAACCCTAACCCTAACCCTAACCCTAACCCTAACCCTAACCCTAACCCTAACCCTAACCCTAACCCTAACCCTAACCCTAACCCTAACCCTAACCCTAACCCTAACCCTAACCCTAACCCTAACCCTAACCCTAACCCTAACCCTAACCCTAACCCTAACCCTAACCCTAACCCTAACCCTAACCCTAACCCTAACCCTAACCCTAACCCTAACCCTAACCCTAACCCTAACCCTAACCCTAACCCTAACCCTAACCCTAACCCTAACCCTAACCCTAACCCTAACCCTAACCCTAACCCTAACCCTAACCCTAACCCTAACCCTAACCCTAACCCTAACCCTAACCCTAACCCTAACCCTAACCCTAACCCTAACCTAACCCTAACCCTAACCCTAACCCTAACCCTAACCCTAACCCTAACCCTAACCCTAACCCTAACCCTAACCCTAACCCTAACCTACCCTAACCCTAACCCTAACCCTAACCCTAACCCTAACCCTAACCCTAACCCTAACCCTAACCCTAACCCTAACCCTAACCCTAACCCTAACCCTAACCCTAACCCTAACCCTAACCCTAACCCTAACCCTAACCCTAACCCTAACCCTAACCCTAACCCTAACCCTAACCCTAACCCTAACCCTAACCCTAACCCTAACCCTAACCCTAACCCTAACCCTAACCCTAACCCTAACCCTAACCCTAACCCTAACCCTAACCCTAACCCTAACCCTAACCCTAACCCTAACCCTAACCCTAACCCTAACCCTAACCCTACCAACCCTAACCCTAACCCCTAACCCTAACCCTAACCCTAACCCTAACCCTAACCCTAACCTAACCCTAACCCTAACCCTAACCCTAACCCTAACCCTAACCCTAACCCTAACCCTAACCCTAACCCTAACCCTAACCCTAACCCTAACCCTAACCCTAACCCTAACCCTAACCCTAACCCTAACCCTAACCCTAACCCTAACCCTAACCCTAACCCTAACCCTAACCCTAACCCTAACCCTAACCCTAACCCTAACCCTAACCCTAACCCTAACCCTAACCCTAACCCTAACCCTAACCCTAACCCTAACCCTAACCCTAACCCTAACCCTAACCCTAACCCTAACCCTAACCCTAACCCTAACCCTAACCCTAACCCTAACCCTAACCCTAACCCTAACCCTAACCCTAACCCTAACCCTAACCCTAACCCTAACCCTAACCCTAACCCTAACCCTAACCCTAACCCTAACCCTAACCCTAACCCTAACCCTAACCCTAACCCTAACCCTAACCCTAACCCTAACCCTAACCCTAACCCTAACCCTAACCCTAACCCTAACCCTAACCCTAACCCTAACCCTAACCCTAACCCTAACCCTAACCCTAACCCTAACCCTAACCCTAACCCTAACCCTAACCCTAACCCTAACCCTAACCCTAACCCTAACCCTAACCCTAACCCTAACCCTAACCCTAACCCTAACCCTAACCCTAACCCTAACCCTAACCCTAACCCTAACCCTAACCCTAACCCTAACCCTAACCCTAACCCTAACCCTAACCCTAACCCTAACCCTAACCCTAACCCTAACCCTAACCCTAACCCTAACCCTAACCCTAACCCTAACCCTAACCCTAACCCTAACCCTAACCCTAACCCTAACCCTAACCCTAACCCTAACCCTAACCCTAACCCTAACCCTAACCCTAACCCTAACCCTAACCCTAACCCTAACCCTAACCCTAACCCTAACCCTAACCCTAACCCTAACCCTAACCCTAACCCTAACCCTAACCCTAACCCTAACCCTAACCCTAACCCTAACCCTAACCCTAACCCTAACCCTAACCCTAACCCTAACCCTAACCCTAACCCTAACCCTAACCCTAACCCTAACCCTAACCCTAACCCTAACCCTAACCCTAACCCTAACCCTAACCCTAACCCTAACCCTAACCCTAACCCTAACCCTAACCCTAACCCTAACCCTAACCCTAACCCTAACCCTAACCCTAACCCTAACCCTAACCCTAACCCTAACCCTAACCCTAACCCTAACCCTAACCCTAACCCTAACCCTAACCCTAACCCTAACCCTAACCCTAACCCTAACCCTAACCCTAACCCTAACCCTAACCCTAACCCTAACCCTAACCCTAACCCTAACCCTAACCCTAACCCTAACCCTAACCCTAACCCTAACCCTAACCCTAACCCTAACCCTAACCCTAACCCTAACCCTAACCCTAACCCTAACCCTAACCCTAACCCTAACCCTAACCCTAACCCTAACCCTAACCCTAACCCTAACCCTAACCCTAACCCTAACCCTAACCCTAACCCTAACCCTAACCCTAACCCTAACCCTAACCCTAACCCTAACCCTAACCCTAACCCTAACCCTAACCCTAACCCTAACCCTAACCCTAACCCTAACCCTAACCCTAACCCTAACCCTAACCCTAACCCTAACCCTAACCCTAACCCTAACCCTAACCCTAACCCTAACCCTAACCCTAACCCTAACCCTAACCCTAACCCTAACCCTAACCCTAACCCTAACCCTAACCCTAACCCTAACCCTAACCCTAACCCTAACCCTAACCCTAACCCTAACCCTAACCCTAACCCTAACCCTAACCCTAACCCTAACCCTAACCCTAACCCTAACCCTAACCCTAACCCTAACCCTAACCCTAACCCTAACCCTAACCCTAACCCTAACCCTAACCCTAACCCTAACCCTAACCCTAACCCTAACCCTAACCCTAACCCTAACCCTAACCCTAACCCTAACCCTAACCCTAACCCTAACCCTAACCCTAACCCTAACCCTAACCCTAACCCTAACCCTAACCCTAACCCTAACCCTAACCCTAACCCTAACCCTAACCCTAACCCTAACCCTAACCCTAACCCTAACCCTAACCCTAACCCTAACCCTAACCCTAACCCTAACCCTAACCCTAACCCTAACCCTAACCCTAACCCTAACCCTAACCCTAACCCTAACCCTAACCCTAACCCTAACCCTAACCCTAACCCTAACCCTAACCCTAACCCTAACCCTAACCCTAACCCTAACCCTAACCCTAACCCTAACCCTAACCCTAACCCTAACCCTAACCCTAACCCTAACCCTAACCCTAACCCTAACCCTAACCCTAACCCTAACCCTAACCCTAACCCTAACCCTAACCCTAACCCTAACCCTAACCCTAACCCTAACCCTAACCCTAACCCTAACCCTAACCCTAACCCTAACCCTAACCCTAACCCTAACCCTAACCCTAACCCTAACCCTAACCCTAACCCTAACCCTAACCCTAACCCTAACCCTAACCCTAACCCTAACCCTAACCCTAACCCTAACCCTAACCCTAACCCTAACCCTAACCCTAACCCTAACCCTAACCCTAACCCTAACCCTAACCCTAACCCTAACCCTAACCCTAACCCTAACCCTAACCCTAACCCTAACCCTAACCCTAACCCTAACCCTAACCCTAACCCTAACCCTAACCCTAACCCTAACCCTAACCCTAACCCTAACCCTAACCCTAACCCTAACCCTAACCCTAACCCTAACCCTAACCCTAACCCTAACCCTAACCCTAACCCTAACCCTAACCCTAACCCTAACCCTAACCCTAACCCTAACCCTAACCCTAACCCTAACCCTAACCCTAACCCTAACCCTAACCCTAACCCTAACCCTAACCCTAACCCTAACCCTAACCCTAACCCTAACCCTAACCCTAACCCTAACCCTAACCCTAACCCTAACCCTAACCCTAACCCTAACCCTAACCCTAACCCTAACCCTAACCCTAACCCTAACCCTAACCCTAACCCTAACCCTAACCCTAACCCTAACCCTAACCCTAACCCTAACCCTAACCCTAACCCTAACCCTAACCCTAACCCTAACCCTAACCCTAACCCTAACCCTAACCCTAACCCTAACCCTAACCCTAACCCTAACCCTAACCCTAACCCTAACCCTAACCCTAACCCTAACCCTAACCCTAACCCTAACCCTAACCCTAACCCTAACCCTAACCCTAACCCTAACCCTAACCCTAACCCTAACCCTAACCCTAACCCTAACCCTAACCCTAACCCTAACCCTAACCCTAACCCTAACCCTAACCCTAACCCTAACCCTAACCCTAACCCTAACCCTAACCCTAACCCTAACCCTAACCCTAACCCTAACCCTAACCCTAACCCTAACCCTAACCCTAACCCTAACCCTAACCCTAACCCTAACCCTAACCCTAACCCTAACCCTAACCCTAACCCTAACCCTAACCCTAACCCTAACCCTAACCCTAACCCTAACCCTAACCCTAACCCTAACCCTAACCCTAACCCTAACCCTAACCCTAACCCTAACCCTAACCCTAACCCTAACCCTAACCCTAACCCTAACCCTAACCCTAACCCTAACCCTAACCCTAACCCTAACCCTAACCCTAACCCTAACCCTAACCCTAACCCTAACCCTAACCCTAACCCTAACCCTAACCCTAACCCTAACCCTAACCCTAACCCTAACCCTAACCCTAACCCTAACCCTAACCCTAACCCTAACCCTAACCCTAACCCTAACCCTAACCCTAACCCTAACCCTAACCCTAACCCTAACCCTAACCCTAACCCTAACCCTAACCCTAACCCTAACCCTAACCCTAACCCTAACCCTAACCCTAACCCTAACCCTAACCCTAACCCTAACCCTAACCCTAACCCTAACCCTAACCCTAACCCTAACCCTAACCCTAACCCTAACCCTAACCCTAACCCTAACCCTAACCCTAACCCTAACCCTAACCCTAACCCTAACCCTAACCCTAACCCTAACCCTAACCCTAACCCTAACCCTAACCCTAACCCTAACCCTAACCCTAACCCTAACCCTAACCCTAACCCTAACCCTAACCCTAACCCTAACCCTAACCCTAACCCTAACCCTAACCCTAACCCTAACCCTAACCCTAACCCTAACCCTAACCCTAACCCTAACCCTAACCCTAACCCTAACCCTAACCCTAACCCTAACCCTAACCCTAACCCTAACCCTAACCCTAACCCTAACCCTAACCCTAACCCTAACCCTAACCCTAACCCTAACCCTAACCCTAACCCTAACCCTAACCCTAACCCTAACCCTAACCCTAACCCTAACCCTAACCCTAACCCTAACCCTAACCCTAACCCTAACCCTAACCCTAACCCTAACCCT